>CM068979.1:6180377-6197877 GCA_035357415.1 Ophraella communa | reverse complement strand
TTCGACGACGAGAGGTTGCCACCAAGATCAACGCTCTTGGTCGCGGGAAACGGGGACGGCGTCGAAGTCAACACCTTCGACGGCGAGAGGTTGCCACCAAGATCAACACTCTTGGTTGCGGGAAACGGGGACGTCGTCGAAGTCAACACCTTCGACGGGGTAAAGGGCACAACCGAGATCAGCACTCTCGGTCGCAGGAAGGCAGAAGGTCGGTCAACACCCGAGCTTCTAGGAGAGTTGGTTCCAGGTCAGCTCCCCAGACAACTCTCCTTGATTTGTGTCGGTTCGTCGCTTTTAAGCCGGAGAGCCCCACCGCTCCCACCAGTCGTACCATCTCTACCGGTCTTCGGTTAGGTGGGATTGAGTGGTAGGGCGACGTCGCTTGATCGATCTGCGCGGATCGTTACACCCCCCTCACGTCTCAAAAAAAAAATGATAGCATGCATTTTTTTTGTATATCTTACCATTATAGGCGAGTAATTCCTTCTACGGCCGCCACCTTGATTTTAATAACCCTGCCGTTGTTGCATCTCAGCCGGTACTTTCGCGTCCCTTTCTCCACCAGGTTGCGGGGGACGAGGCACTGGAGGTCGGACTCCCTGCATGGCTCCTCGGGTCCTTCGGGGGTGGACATAGTCTGGCTTGTTGGTCCTGTCGGCGTGCTATTCGCTGGGCCCTCTGGCGATGATCCGAACAGCTCCTTGAACCTTCGGATGATTCTTTCAGCTTCCTTCCCTGGGGTGATGGGTAACGGTCTGGCGGATGCCGTGGCTCGCGGCGGCGACGGTGTTCCCAACGGGCTCATCACCACTGGAATGTCTAACACTTCCTCCATGATCTGGTCGACGTCGGACATCTCGGTAGACTGATTTTGGCTTCGTTAAATCCTTGAATTTATATCTATTTCGAAGAGTGGGGCGTTAGGATATATCCCTTCCTACCTATTACTGATTGTTGATTTCCCTCTCTCCGGCGCACGGCTTTAGGTCTTTGACATGCGCTGTTTCGGTTTTTCTGCTACCTTCTTTCTTTACTCTCACCATTACCGGTGATAATATCGATGTCACCTCGTATGGTCCTGTGTATTTTGGAGCTAGTTTGCCTGCAAAAGCGTTCGCAGCGGAAGACAGTTGGTGATTTCTTTTCATTACTTTGTTGCCGACGTGTGGAGTCCAGTCTCTCCTTCTGAGATCGTAGAACTTTCTTTGGTTGTCAGAGGCATGTTCTAGGTGAGTCCTAGCCAAATCCCTTAGTGAATCGATTTCTTTCATTTTGTCGGCGAAACTGTTTTTGGAAGCGACCTGCGGGACGTCCTCGCTAACTAGTTCGCGTCCGAAATTCAGTAAAGCCGGTGAAAATCCTGTCGAATCGTGTTTGGCTGAGTTGATGGCGTAACAGAACTCCGGGATGTATACGTCCCACCTTCTGTGGTCGTTTTCAACGTACGTAGCTATCATCGATTTCAGGACTTTATTCGCACGTTCCACTGGGTTGCATTGTGGTGTGTAAGGCGGGGTTAGGAAATGTTCGACGTTGTACGATTCCAGGAACTTTTTAAAAGTGGTGCTCGTGAATTGCGTGCCATTGTCTGACATTATCTTCTTCGGGATGCCAAATTGTAGAAATACTTTCGAGCGTAGAGTTTCGATGATCGGGGTTACGGTGGATTTCTTTATCGGATTAGCGATTACCTATTTCGTGAATCGGTCTTGCACGACAACCAGGTAGATGTTTCCCGCTGTAGATCTTGGAAAAGGTCCCATTAAATCTATTGAGATAGTGTGCCAAGGTCTTTCTATAGTGGGGGGTTGCATCTTTCCAGCTGGTTGAAGTTGGAAAGGCTTAAACTGAAGACATTTGTCGCAATTCCGGACGGAATCGGCGATTTGTTTGAACATCTTTGGCCAGTAGTATCTTTGGGCTATCCGGCATATTGTTTTAGCGATGCCTAGGTGACCGGATGTATGGGAGTCGTGATTGTCTTGAAGCACCTGACTACGCATTGGTTCAGGGACACATCGCTTCCACGGATTATTGAACTCCGGGTCGGCTAGATTACGGCTGCTCCAAATATGTTTGAAAAATTTTCCGTCCGTTATCTGGAAATCTGGAAATTTATCGGGGTTTCGAGAGACTTCTGAGAAGAGCTTGTCGTACCATCCACAGGTACCTTCTACCGCAGCTAACAATTCCTCTTCGTGTCCGGTGTATTCCTGTGGTTGACGGGATAATGCGTCTGCTACCTTATTTAGGACGCCTTTTCTATATATTATTTCAAAGTCGTATTGTTGCAGTTCTAAACTCCATCTTGCTAGCCTTTCGGATGGGTTCTTGATATTTCGCAACCATTTTAGCGATTGATGGTCTGTAATTACTTTGAAACTGTAACCTTCCAAATACGGTCTCATCTGTTGGATTCCGTATACGATTGATAGGCATTCCTTTTCTGTTGTCGAATATTTGACCTCCGCCGGTGATAGGCTTCTGCTTGCGTAAGCGATCACTCTGTCTTTTCCGTCGTGTTTCTGAGTTAGTGCTACTCCTAATCCGCAGTTTGATGCATCGGTTTGCAGGTAGAATGGCTGTGAAAAATCAGGACAGGATAATACTGGTGCTGACGTGAGTGCTTCTTTCAGGTGTCTAAATGCATTTTCCTGCTTTTCGGTCCATTTCCATCTTATTCGTTTTTTCAGGAGTGTATTCAGTGGAGCTGCGATGGTGGAGTAATTTTCGATGAATCGTTTATACCAAGACGTTATTCCAAGGAAGCGGCGAAGCTGGCGTACGGTTTTGGGTGCTGGGAGCTTTGTTATTGCACTCGTTTTGTCTGGATCTGTTTTGATGCCTTCTTTACCTACTACATGTCCTAAGTATTTGAGTTCAGGTTGACAGAAATTGCATTTCTCGATGTTTAGCAGGAGGTTGGCGTTTCTAAGGCGTCTAAAGACATCTCGGAGGTGACGAAAATGTTCGTTCCTTGTTTTTTATATCACCACAATGTCGTCTAAATAGGCGAACGCGAAGTCTAGTTCGGGGGGAATTATTTTATCTAGTAGTCTCTGGAAAGTTGCACCTGCTGAGTGTAGGCCGAACGGTGTTGTTTTAAAGTGGTAATGTCCTTTCCCTGGAACGCTAAAAGCTGTTATATTTCTACTGGATTCTTTCAAAGGGACTTGAAGATAATCTTGTTTTAGATCCAGCGTTGAAATGTAGTTTGCTTCTTTTAATCTGTCCAAGATTTCGGACATCCTGGGCAACGGATATGCGTCTTTTTCGGTCAGATCATTAACTTTCCTGAAATCGATGCAGAACCTGTAAGTACCGTCTTTTTTCTTTACCAGGACGATCGGTGAACTCCAGCCGCTTTTTGACGGTTCGATGGTTCCTTCTTCTAGCATTTTGTCGGCTTCTTCGTTAATGATGTCCAACATAACGGGGTTGCTACGTCTATACGGTTGTTTCACCGGGTTGCATGGTTTCTTTAACTTTATTTCGTGTTCTATTAGGTGTGTAGGGCCTTTTACGTAATTGAATTTTACTAGTTCTGTCTGCAGGAATTTATTTAAGTCGTTTTCTTCGAATGTAGGTGATGCTATAATACAATCGTCTAGGAAGGTCGATGTTATTCCAAATTGTAATGTTATGTTGTTTCTTCTTAAGAAATTGACTCCTAGGATTACATCTTCTGATAAGCCTGGCATTACTATAAATGTTTCTGTATGGCGTGAATTTCCGATTTCGCAGTCGGTTGTGAATTTATGAAAGATTTCGACGATGGAACCATTTGCAACTCGAATTGCGCCGGAATGGGGTTGCAGTGATTTTTCGAAGATGTCTGCTATTTTTGTCCCAACGTAGCTCGCGTTAGTCCCGGTGTCTATTAACGCTCGGAATTGTAATTGTCCTATTTTCAGAGTGAGAAAAATTCGGTTATCTTCGAATGTTTTGTCCGCGGAGTTTGCTAGGTTCTGGTACGGGGTTACGGTTACTGGCTGGGGAGACCCCTCCTGGCCCCAGCCGGTCTGGCGTTTCCCTGTTTTACGCAACAGTCTGTGCTCCAAACTCCGTCTTTTCCGTATCTGGAGCAAAACTTCTTGACGGGGTTTCTGCAGTCTTTCCGGAAGTGTCCAGGAGTTTTGCATCTGAAGCATGTGTTTCTGGAGTCGAACGACATGCTGTAGTTGGTTCTCGGTGTGTTGGTGGTTGACTGGCGCTTTTCGTCTTCTATTATCTCGAATTCTTGGGCTAAATCTTGTAACTCTGCTAATGTGTTGAAGTCTTGACGGCGCACGTACATTTTATATTCAGCCCGCATATTTCGGTATATTCTTTCTAATTCCTGTTGTTCCGACATTGTTCCTTCTCGCCGGATCAACGTCTGTATATCGGTGATGTACGCGCTGGCGGATTCGTTGATTTTCTGTTTTCTGTTTCGAATTTGCTTTTCCAATTGTAGGATGTACTGTCTGGGGAAGAAGCTTTTCTTAAAACTTTCTGCAAATTCGTTCCAATTGTGCCATTTATTGTGGTTGTTTCTGTACCACAGTAGAGCCGTATCGCCGAGCATTTCTGGAAGTGCCTTCAGCAAGTTGTCGGTTGAGATTTCGTATGCGGAGCTCAATTCGGTGATCCGTTCCATGAATGAGACAGCGTCATTATGTTTGTCGTTGAAGTGGGTGTTCCATTTCCTGACCTGGTTGAGGATGTCTGCCTGAGACTGATGGGCGACACCCAATGACTCCGTCGATTGTCTTAATGTAGTCCCCTCGTTGAGCTCCATCTCTCTGGGTGCCGGCGGGTACTTTTTTGGTATGGCTCCGGTCTTTGGGGCGTTGTTTTTGATAAAAGTCTTTAGCCGGTGTCTTAACTCGTCGACTGTCCCTTGGTCGCTGATACCGCAACTCTGGAGTTCTTGTTGCAGTTCTTCTTTGGATAAATTATATATCCAGGAGATACCCGTCTTATTTCCTGAATCGGTGTTGGTAGCACGATCGTTCTCCGGCATGATAGGGTTATTTTTACTCGGGCGCCAATTTGTAACCTTGTGTTTTGCGTGCTACCAGATTCAAGGAAATAATAACCACGTAATTAAAAAATAAAAATGTTTATTCCTATAAAATATATATACAAAGAAAAAAATAAAATATAAACTTCTACGTCCGATCGGCGTCCGTCGCCCGGTTGCGATCCTCCCCAGGAGCGCTCGCTTTGGTCGCCTGACCCTGTATAAACAAACAAACAAAAATAAGAAACGTAAATCCCAAAAATAAACACTTCGGCAAAATAAAAATGAAATTGAATGGAACTCGATCGAGGTCAACTCCCCCGATCGACGGGCTAGCGGTCGGTCCTTAACAACGCCTTGCGAATCAGCACTTCGCTCGGCGAGTGTTTTCAGGATCCGGCCACGGGGAAGTCGCCGAAGTCAACACCTTCGACGACGAGAGGTTGCCACCAAGATCAACGCTCTTGGTCGCGGGAAACGGGGACGGCGTCGAAGTCAACACCTTCGACGGCGAGAGGTTGCCACCAAGATCAACACTCTTGGTTGCGGGAAACGGGAACGTCGTCGAAGTCAACACCTTCGACGGGGTAAAGGGCACAACCGAGATCAGCACTCTCGGTCGCAGGAAGGCAGAAGGTCGGTCAACACCCGAGCTTCTAGGAGAGTTGGTTCCAGGTCAGCTCCCCAGACAACTCTCCTTGATTTGTGTCGGTTCGTCGCTTTTAAGCCGGAGAGCCCCACCGCTCCCACCAGTCGTACCATCTCTACCGGTCTTCGGTTAGGTGGGATTGAGTGGTAGGGCGACGTCGCTTGATCGATCTGCGCGGATCGTTACAAGCCAAAGTCCATGAGATCTCAAACGCTCAAGAACAAGCCGAAGATGATCTTGATGTTCCTCAAGAGAGTTTGAGTCTATAATAATATCGTCTAAAATCACTTTGCAAAATTTATCGACAAGGCCGACTAGAACTTGGGACATCAATTTTTGAAAAACGGCGGGACCTTTCTTTAATCCAAACGGTAAAACCAAAAATTCATATAACGCACCGTCCGGTGCGCCGAAAGCAGTGTAACGGCGGGAGTTTTCGGATAGCGGTGCCTGCCAAAAGCCGTTTCTCAAATCGAGAGTGGTAAAAATCTTTGCATTTCCCATCTCTCTCACGGTTTCTTGAATGGGGGGAATATTTGGGGCTTCAGGGATAATGAGTTTATTTATCTCACGGTAGTCTAAGCAAAAGCGTAATTTACCGTCCTTTTTGGGGACCAACACTACCGGACTACAATAAGGAGATTGGCTACGCACAATCACCCCAGCCTCAAGTAGTTTTTCTATTTCTTCGTGTACAATAGCTTTCCTTTGTTCCGACATTTTACTATATCGGAACTGCCGGAAAGGTTTCTCCTGGGACACTTTGATATCATGTACAATTGCCCTGGTTTTAGATTGTCGAATACTCTCCTCAAAAACATCGGAGAATTCCTCAATCACTTTTTTAATCACGGCCTTATTTTCCGGAAGAAACTGGTCGTCATCAAAGCTTACTTCGGCAGGTCTCTGGTGTGCCGGTTCCTCGTGAGAGGTTTCAAAGTAGATCACCTTCCTCGGTAACTGCCCGAAGTAAACGCATCTGCGTTTAAAATCCATGACAGCCTCCTGTTGTTGCAACCAAGGCATGCCAAGGATTATCCGCTCGTTTAAATCGGACAGTACCAAGAAAGCCACCTCTGTCCTCTCCCCTCTATCTACACAATTTCCTTGATTTGGCCGATGCTATTACTGGATGTCCCTTGACATGCCAGTATTATCTTCTGGGCAACAGGTAAATTTGATGGGTCTCGGTGATCTAGCACTTCGGCTCGAATGAAATTTGAGGACGCCCCTGTATCAATAAGTGCTGTATAATCGCAGTTGTTAATGCGGATGGGAATACGCGGTAGTCGTTTACCGAAAATAACTCTTTCTTTCATAGAAGAAATAATGTTATTCTCAACAACGGCATTATTAACCCGTTCGTCAGACGAGGGGTTACTTACTGAGGACCGTTCGCCGCCGTGCCTGCGACGTCCCGTCTCTCGTTTCCCGATTGCCTGTTTACATTAGAGTTGTTTCCAGGTCGGTTTCGCCATTGCTGGTTATTACCGCCGCCCTGGTTCTGACTGTTATTAGGACTGCTGTCACTCGTGATAAAAACCTGTTTTTGAAGAACTCCCAACTTATGGGAATGCGGTCATACATTGTACTCCACAAACGGGCTTCTCTTCGTAGTTGTCCTCTAACAAGATCTACCCATTCCTGTTCCTGGATTTTTGAATTAGCCAGCTCAACTTGGATCTTATGTAAAAATAATTCAGGGTCTTCTGACGCTAACCCGGAAAAGTGGATGTGTTTGTTTTAAAATTCGTATTTGGGCGCCAGTGACTCTCTGTGTTGATGCAAGTAGGGTCCCGAGCCACACTCGACCTCACTGGATGTTGATCAATAGTTGTATCATCCGCCATCTGTTGTGGGTGGTCTCTATCTAGAGATGCTGTTGGAGAAAACACGTTCGCAAAAGGATTCTGGCTCAAATCATTACGGTTTTCACTCGCTAGTAACAAACCGTATTCGGTGAAAAATTCTTGACCATTTTGAATCGTTGTCTGCGTTTCGCTGTGTTCCGAAACAATCCCCACGTGACGGGCGCCATGTTACGTTACGCGATGGTTGGATTCGAAGAAAATACCTCGCCGTTCAGACTCCATTATGCCTCGACTTCGACTCTTTTAGGGAAATGGGCGAAGATGCAAAAATCACACAATATATTATCGTAGAGTAATTGTAGACGGAGTGGTGAACCAAACCAATACCCAAATACAACTTGAATACAATATTTTGTATTGTATGAATTTAAAATAAAAGTACAAAAGTATAAAAGTGAAATCACAATTAATAAATACAAAAAGTACAAAAAGAAAAGATTAATTACAAAAAGCACACAAGAAAAAAAATTAATTACAAAAATAGTTCTTGAACAATTAACCCTAAAACAACTTAACCAAAATTTACAAAGTTCAACACGAATTAGAATACAAACAATTTGTGATGGATACAAATTATTCCCTATAGCTAGCTAAGCTGACCGATTTTTCTTTCTGTGCAACCACGATGGACAAAGCCGTGCTACAGAAAGTCCCTACGCATCCTATTATCCCTAAATTGTTCACAATTAAACACCCTAACACCTCGTTGCCGTGTCCGTCTTACCGAAGACGGAAGTTGCGTTTAAAGCCGCAAGATTCCAAGTGCACTGTTGGTTTCCCGTGGATTTTATGGCCTCTAGAATTTCTTGGTTGTTTGAAACCCATTTTCTTAAGTTGAAACAACCACTACTAAGTACCTTTGATACCTCATTGGCAATGTAAATAGCATCTTCAATAGAATTTGAACCGCTTAGTATGTCATCGACGTAAAAGTCATCTTTGATAACTTCTGAAATTTTAGGATTAATTAATACTTGTTCTCTTCCTAATTGATATAGCGAGCGAATTGTTAAGTAAGACGCGGAAGCGGTACCACAGGTATCCGTCAGCAATTCGTATGTGTCTAGAGGATCATCCTCATTAAAACGAAATAGTATTCTTTGTAAAGCAGTTTGTTCGGGATTTACAAGTACCATCCGGTACATTTTCTCTATGTCACTCCCTATCACAAAATTGTGCTTCCTAAAACGTAATAATATTGACAGCAACTCTTGCTGTATGGTAGGACCGACTTGCTGAAGATCATTAAATGACAGACCACTATTATTAGAAGCACTTCCATCGAAAACAACGCGGAGCTTTGTTGTATGGCTACTTTCTTTTAATACACCGTGATGCGGCAAGTAATATGAGTAGGGGCTATAATCGTGGGAAGTATCAACCTTTCTCATATGATTGAGTTCTATATACTCTTTAATAAAATTAAACTATTTGTGTTTGAAGTCATCGTTAACCTTGAACTTATTTTCTAGGTTAAAGAATCGCCGATTAGCAACTTCAAATGTGTTTGCTAGATTTTCAGGATTATCTTTTAACGGGATAGTGACAATGAATCTTCCTTCACCATCACGTTTAAACGAGTTTAAGAAATGTGACTCAATCAATTTGTCATTTTTCGAAAGTGGTTTGTTATCGTGAATTTCTTCGAGTTCCCAAAACCTACTGAGTTCTATCAATATTTAAATTACAATTTATTGTGATATTACTTTCGGAGGACACTGGCCCTGCAAGTATCCAGCCTAATTTTGTTTTTTGTAAAGTCGGACCATTTTGTCCCAACCTTATTTGTCCGAAGCACATTAAATCCCAAAAGCAATCGGCGCCTAACAGAATATCAATTTTACCTGGAATGTTCATGTTAGGATCTGTCATTGAAGTATTATTAGGAATATTCAATGATTTTACATTAAATTTTGAATTTGGAAGTGAACTTGTGATTTGCGGGACTACTAAGCAAGATAATGTTTTAGTATAACCATTTATGATTGATTTAATGACTAAATCCAATTTCTGAGAAATATTCGTAAATTTTTCTTTATTTAGACCACATACTTTAATAGTGCTAATTTCTTGCACTTTTAACTTATCACAGATTTCCTTAGCATTAAAAGAAGACTGGCTTCCGGAATCTAGTAATGATCTAAGAAAATGAGCTTTGATGAAATATTTTTACGATAGCTGTGCCTAAAATAATTTGCGAATTTACAACTGACATATGCCACATTACATTATGAGTGTCTGAATCAAATGATGCGTGCGAAACACTATTTTCTATAACGGGTTCAATACTTGATTGAGGATTACGATTAAAATGCAATAACGAGCTATGACGACCCTTACAATGTTTACATGAACTTGATCGACATTTGGCAACCGAATCTTAAACAGTTTACACAGAGATTATTTTTCTTTGCATAGTCATATCTGTCATTTACAGATTTTAAGAAATTCATCACAATTTGAAATGAAATGTTCCTTTTTGCAAAATGAGCATTTTAATGTGGATACTGGACAGTGGCGACTCGTGGTATTTGAAAGTGGTGAGACACAGTTAAATTTTTTTTTAGCCAAGTTAGTCTAGTGGTCACTCTACTTCGTCAGTTGTGTAATACCATTTGTAAAAAAAATTATAACATTAAATTTAAAAAAATTAAAATTGTTTGTAAAGCTAGGGCTATGTTCCTATAGAAATATTTATTACGCAACTGTCCAGCAAGAACCAACGTGGAGGTGTAGAGCATTCTTGCCATGAAAGGGAAGGGCGGAAAGGATGGGATTGAGAGAAATAGAGGAAAATGGATTGGTAAAAAGATAAAGAGATATTAAATAACAAATATAGATTCTTAAATAAACTTGAAACAAATTATAAATAAACTAAAAAATCATGCCTGCGTAAAATAAGGAGTTGTGAAAAAATGTGAAATTTATGTATTATTTATTAACCATAAAAGAAAAACGTGCGTCCAAAAAATTAAAGTTTTTTATAAATTAAAGGGATTCTGCGATTTTTTTGTTCAGCAAAATGATCTATCATCTCGTCTATAAAAACGTTTTCATCTAATGATTTTATAAAACCTTTTTCAATTGATATCTTTGCATTATTACTATGTCGCGCCTGACCAGTAGTATTTCTAAGATAATTCTTAATTTTTTTTAGCGCGGAGAAACTTCTTTCTGTTGACGCGGTTGTCACTGGCAAAACAACAGCAATACATAATAATTTAAAAAGTTCTGGCATACAAGGTTTGAGATCATTATTATAAAAAAAACTTAACATTTCACAAGGAGTTGTGCAATTTTCTATTAGGTCGTTTCCGTATAAAACAATTAATTCGCTTTTTAGTTGGCCTATATCAAAAATATTATATTGCGCCGTCAAGCTGTTTAAAAGCCCATTGGGAAATTCTTTTGCAAAAATGGACAATTTCGAAACATCCAGTAAATCAAAAAAAATTAATTTTTCAATGTCGCAAAATCTAACCTCTATTTGATTGGCTATAATGTCAAGAATTTCAAAAAAAATTTGCCTTAACTGTTGTTTTTATCTGCCATTTCAACTCCCTTACGACGTTTTAATTGTAAAGCGCCGATATCCAATTTTAGTTAGAGTAGTTTGCAGTAAATTTCTTGCTTTAACAACATCTGTTTGCCTATTTTGTAAAATAGAAAACACGATATCAGTTTGGTGGAAAATTATTGTAAATGTTTCTAAAAAATATATGCTTTGCGGATCCTCTAAAAAAGCTTCAATTAATCTATCTTTATTGTTGTTAACTGTCGAAACTGCGCGTGAAGTAAAATTCCAACGAGTTGCTACATTAGTAGGTATACGATTTCCCCCAATTGGTTCCAACACTTGAGTACGCTTTGTCGATTTAGAAAAATATGATGAAAAACCTGACAGGGTTGAGAAAAATATTTTAACCTGATGAATTGAACTGCAAGCATTACTTAAAATTAAATTAAATAAGTGCATAGCAATAAGTAAATAATGCTTGAGGAGCTATAGATTTAATTTTTGTCTGTTTACTTACATTTACTTCTCCCGACATTACAGAAGCCCGGTCGTATGTTTGAACTACTAATTTCGAACGCAAGTCAAATTTCTCGAATTTGGTTGATAAAAATTGAAATAAATCTTGGACAGAACGCCCAGAACTTACATCATAAAATCCCATGAACCGTTCAACAGGTTGATCATTTACAACGTAACGAAAAATTACGGATAATTGTGAATGGCAGCTAATGTCGGTTGTTTCATCAACTTGCCAAGAAAAAAACAAGGAATTTAAAATTTCGTCTTCAATTTTCTTATTGACAACAAAAGCAATTGAATCAATTAATTCGTTTTGAATAGTTTTGGATGTCCCAGAAAAAACCGATCTATTATCTCTAAAAATGTTTTTAAATTTGTGTCATATTTGCTCAGAAAAATAACTAGCTCTTTAAAATTCCCGCGATTTAATGATTCATTAGATTCATCATGCCCCCTAAAAGGTAACTCTTGTCTACATAGGTGTAATGTAATATCTATCATACTTATCAAAATTTGTCGATTCTCTTTAACCCTGCATTAAAATTTTCGATTTCCGTTTTACGCGCATTATCTATAGCTGAGGCGATATTTTGCCTTTGTTTTCTCATGAGAGTAAGCTTGCAATTTGAAGAAATATGTTGGGTACTTTTATTGTGTAGTAAAAGACCACGAGACAAGTTTTTTAAATCGCTATAACCAAATTTTGACCAAACTTTGTCCCTATTATTTGTTGCAAACAGAATACACGGCCAGCAAAATAATTTGTTTAACGTTACACTACCAGTAAGCCAGTCGTACTTTTCGTACCAAGTGTTTTGAAAGCTCCAATTTGATTTCACACCGATAGTAACAAGACGTTTACTTAAATCTGGACAAGGTCGCTTTACTTCTTTTACTATGTATAATTTATCGTCATAGGAATGACTTGAAAAATTCTGCTCATTTACAAAAAAATTAACAAGATCATAAGTATTGCGAATGTTTACATTTACCTGGGGAAGTTGTGACGCTGTGCTAGGTCCCAATAAATCCATTTTTCGGTAATAAGTATTGTAATATTTTATAAAAATCACTGTCCACTGTTAAAAAAAAGCAAAACAAAAATAAGTACGGAAAACCACAAACGTATTTACCGAAAACTATAATGAAACAAGCAAAAGTAATGCTCACCGAACCGAAAACTATAATAAAAAAGTGTAAAAGTCAAATGCACTATGCACTTTTAACCCTCAACCTGTTAATCTAAAAATAGCACGTGCCAAAAGCCGGCGTAACGAACGAATCTAAAAATAAATTAGACACCCCATTCCCCCAACCCCGAAAGACAATCGGTCAGTTTTCGTTAATTTTCGTATCAGAGGCCTGCCTCAAACACAATTGTTACGCGCTATGTAAAGCTAGATTCGACTGTGTCGTACAGTACAGAACAATTGTAATATGCTAGACAAAGAAACGCGGCGTCCACATAGAGGCCAGCCTCTATATTCATAAACCACCTAAAGCAGAAATGAGATGGATGATATTTTTATAGCGAAACGCGGTGATTGACGGCGGCTGGACCGCGGGTGAGGGCAGGACCGTTTTTTACTAATTTAATAATTATTCTAAATGATATAATAATGAATGCAAATAGTAAAATAATATAAATTTGTAATTTAATTAATTTACAAATTATTAGTGAGGCACTGCCTCATAGGAGAAGCCGCCACTGATACTGGAGTAACAAATGATTTAGTTTTAGATTCTAATTTGGTCTTAATTACGGGTTTTTTTACTAATATACTTCGTTCTATTGTTTCGAGCAAGTCGGCGCGATTACTTAAAAATGTTTTCAAATCTTCCAGGGTGGGTTTTGAAGAGATTTTGCTTCTAAACTCTTCATATTCCCTAGAAGTTACACTATCTAATTTTTTAACAGCAAGATGAATATTAAGAGTGTCTCAACTCGAAGTGGGTTCTTTTAATGTTTCTGGCGCGCGTAAATGTTTGGTTACATTATCCAATAATCTTCGAATACAATCTGAAGATTCTTCTTTAATATGATTTAAATTAAAAAGAATACTGACGTGATTTTTAACTAATATTCTATCATTGTTGAAACGAGAGCATAGAAGCGACCAAGCTGTGTCATAATTTGCTTCAAAAAACTCCCAACGAACGAATAATTTCTGCAGCGTTTCCTTCTAAAGAAGCACGAAGGTAGTGAAATTTTTGAACATTGCTTATGGTTTAGAGGTGAAAACGTCTTTATATTCCAGCCAGCTATCAAAGTTACCGTTAAACTTTTTTAAATGAATCGTGGGTAATTTAATATTACTAATGTTTTGACTAAAATTACTACAAGTTGATTTCGGAGAGGTTGGAGCTAATGTGTCAGGCGGACCAAACGATTTTGCTTTAGCACACGCGGCATAAAAAGCTGAATTAATAGTTTCGCATATTTTAATTTCATTATCCAAATCCTCGGTAATGATATCAATGTCTTCTTGTATACGATCTTAATGTTCTAATTCTAATAAAAATTATTTATATCTTAGCTCAATTTCTAAAAGAATATTTTTATCTAATACAATGTAATCAGGATATTTCGATTCTAAATTTGCTAAATATTTTTCAAATATTGTGATTTTACCCTTAATGCTAGCTCTTTTGCGAATAAGAGTCTCCATGATAACAATTTTGCCGAGTAAGCAACGAACAATAATAAAACGGTATAACGGTTATTTAAATTCTATAACCCAAAACAAATTTTTTAAAAGAGCGGGTTTACTGCAAAAACAACTAAATATAAGCACTAAATGGCCAAAACTATTTAAATGAACAAGTAAATATCTACTAAAGAACGGGTAATATAGGTAAATTATTCTTAAAACAAAATACCTACCTAAAACAATCAAAATCTTTAACTACAAAAAACGAGTAACGAATTTATTTGCAAACTAAACAACTATTAAACTATAAAAAAACGAGGGTATAGGATAATAAAGGAATTTATTTGGCACTCACTGCTTACTAGAAGGAGGCTGCTAAGATGTACGAACTGCTCTCCCAGCTGCCGCTGCTTCTTCTACTACCATTACCATTCGCATCGATAACAAAATATCCCCATATAAACAGCGAATTTAGCCGGCAAAGTGTCTTGATGATTATTAAATTCAATCCGGCTCGAAGGACTATGTTAAATGTACTATTTTCTTTTGAAATAATTAAAATGAGGTAAGAAATTTTATCATGCTTTGGTACGATATAATCTCAATTTTTTTAAAACAATACTGTCGAAATTTAAAGGTTTAGATATTTTCTTTTAAAATGTTCCCCTAAACTTTTTTAATTGTAATTATAAAACAATATTATATAATGTATAATATATTTATCATTTATATAGCATAAGGCACTTAAACTGATTGTACCAACTCTTACTTTCTGAAAGTCCATCTTATTAAGAATAATAAAAAACTCTTCGTTTCAACGTAACTTCCAAGTTTATTTGAAAAATATGTTTTAAATCACAATGACGGCCGTTTCGCTATGAAGCATCGTCAAATTGACATTTAAGTTACATTTTGTTGGTTTGTAGCTAGGTACCTGATGTTTAGGTAGTATTAAGGCTAGACCAAGTATGGAAGTAATAAGACATAACAATATTATTATTATTATTATTATTATTATTATTATTATTATTATTATTATTATTATTATTATTATTATTATTATTATTATTATTATTATTATTATTATTATTATTATTATTATTATTATTATTATTATTATTATTATTATTATCAAAAGACTTATGCACTTACTCAGCTTTCGCTGGTAATATTTACCTATCCCGAGCGTAACCGCAAATGGGATTAGGCTCAAAATTTACATATTTAAAAATTTTCTAACAGTATGACATGTGTTTAAAATTGCCGCTTTTTGCAAGTCAATAAAAGTGTTTTTATGAAGATCAAGTTTTTTAAGACTGTCTTCAAGACTTTTGGGAATGAGTCCAGTTGATGATACGATGATCGGTACCACCTCCACATTTTCTGCATGCCACATCTGTCCCAATTCTATGGCAAGATCGGTGTACTTTGCCATCTTTTCATTATACTTATCCAAAACGTTGTTATTGTTTGGAACTGCAACATCGACTAACATCACCGAGTTAGCTTTCTTATCCACTACTACAATGTCGGGTCGATTATTCGTCGCCTGTCTATCGGTGATAATGGACCTATCGTAGTAGAGTCTAAAATCTGCATTCTCGAGCACTGCCTGTGGATTATACTTGTAATACGGTGTATAGGTATTCAGCAGTCCATATTTGTTGGCCAGTTTCTGGTGGATAATATTACACAGCTGGTTGTGCCTGCGTAAATAATCCGTGTTGGCTATGGTTGAACATCCTGATGTGATGTGTTGTATGGTTTCCGAAGTTTGTTGGCACCGTCTACACTTGTCCGATGTAATAGTTTGGTCCCTAATAACAAATTTTTTGTAGTTGTTCGTATTGATTACTTGATCCTGAATGGCCATCATAAATCCTTCAGTCTCTGGGAACAAGGTACCGTCAGCAAGCCATCTATTTGATGCTATTTTGTCAATGTGCGGTTGGTTAAGGTCGTGATGATGTCGACCATGTAGAGCTTTTTGGGCCCATTTTACGTGTTTCTCAGCATCTGTTGTTACTTCTAAATCCATATTAGGACCTGCTAAATTTAGAGGCGAGTATTTCTTATCTGCTCCTATGACAGATTTATGTAAATTCGATGACAGTGATTTGGTAACAAAGAAGTCTCGCAATTTATTTATCTGTTTGTTATGTAGATTTACTATATCGCATAAAGCTCTTCCTCCCTCCTTTCTCGGTAGTGTTGTTCTAAGCACTGACGATGTTGGATGGTGACATCTGTACTTTGTCATCATAGTCCGGGTTGTTCTCTGAATATCTTCCAATTAGGTTTTTGTCCATTGTAAAATACCGAAAGAATAGGTCAACACAGGTACGGCATATGTATTAATGGCTCGGTTTAGATTTCCTGCGTTCAACTCAGATTTTAGTAGGGAACTTACCCTTTGTGAAAAATCATCCCTGATTTTAGCCTTGGACTGTTTTTGGTCTAACAATCTGGCTTGTTGAAATCCCAAGTATTTATAGGTTCCCCATTCTGCATGGCAGCGATTATATCTCCATTAGGTAGCGCCACATCTCCATTGACAATTTTTCCCTTTTCGATGTTTAAAGTACGACACTTATCTAAACCAAATTCCATGTGTATATCACTGGAGAACCTTTCAGTTATATCCAGAAGATGTTGAATTTGTTGTTGATTGGAAGCGAAAATTTTGATGTCATCCATATAAAGGAGATGGGAAACGGTGCAATTGGTGTTTCTATTAGTCTTAAGATTGAAGCCATATTTTTTGTCGTTAAGCATGTGAGAAAGTGGATTCATTGCCAAACAGAACCACAGTGGACTAAGTGAGTCACCTTGGAATATTCCTCTGCGAATAGCAATTTCATCGGTTTTCAAATGCTGACCATTTATATTTAACTGAAGGTTTGTTCTCCATTGTTTCATCGATGCTTCAAGAAAAGTAACGATGGTAGGATGTACTTTGTAGATGTTTAAAACACGTATAAGACAGGAATGAGGTACGCTGTCAAATGCCTTACGGTAGTCTATAAAAGCAGTCGAGATGTTGCGACATTGCTTTTGCGCTTGCCTTAGGATCACAGAGTCAATAACAAGTTGTTCTTTGCATCCCTGGTGACCACGTTTACATCCCTTTTGCTCCTCTGCCAAGATGTTATTTTGGTCAACATGCCTGTAAATTCGGTTAGTAATGCAAGATGTTAATATCTTGTAAAGCGTTGGAAGACATGTGATTGGTCTATACTGTGTTAGCTGTTTTGGGAAGCATATGGGTTAAACCATAAGTAAGAAAGG